>JAEIGH010000723.1:0-14400 GCA_018903575.1 Drosophila saltans | reverse complement strand
GATTTCGATATCCATATGGATTTCGATATCCATATGGATTTCGATATCCCTATCGATTTCGATATCCCTATGGATTTCGATATCCATATTCGATTTCGATTTCATATCCCTTTCGATTTCCAGGTATATCCCTTTATCGATTTCGATATCCCTATGGATTTCTGATATCGTCATATCGATTTTCGATATCCCTATGGATTTCGATATCCCTTTCGGATTTCGATATCCATATCTCATTCCTATCGATTTCGATATCCCTATGGATTTCGATATCCCTATGGATTTCGATATCCATATGGATTTCGATATCCTATCCATATCGATTTCGATATCTTTGGTTCGATATCCTATGATATTCGATATCCATATCGATTTCGATATCCTATGGTTCGATTTCCATATCCATATCGGATTTCGATATCCATATGTTTCGATATCCATATCGATTTCGATATCCCTATGATTTCGATATCCCTATTATGGATTTCGATATCCCATATCGATTTCGATATCCCTATGGATTTCGATATCCATATCGATTTCGATATTCGATATCCCATATCGATTTCGATATCCCTATGGATTTCGATATCCATCCTATGGATTTCGATATCCCTATGGATTTCGGTATACGATATCCATATCGATTTCGATATCCCTATGGATTTCGATATCCATATCGATTTCGATATCCATATGGATTTCGATATCCGATATCGATCGATATCCCTATGGATTTCGATATCCATATCGATTTCGGTATCCATATCGATTTCGATATCCCTATGGATTTCGATATCCATATCGATTTCGATATCCTATCGATATCCCTATCGGTTTCGATATCCATATCGATTTCGATATCCATATCGATTTCGATATCCCTATGGATTTCGATATCCATATCGATTTCGATATCCCTATGGTTTCGATATCCATTTCGATTTCGTATCCATATATGGATTTCGATATCCATATCGATTTCGATATCCCTATGGATTTCGATATCCTATGCGATTTCCGATATCCATATCGATTTCGATATCCATATCGATTTCGATATCCCTATGGATTTCGATATCCTTATGGATTCGATATCCATATCGTTTCGATATCCCTATGGATTTCGATATCCCTATCGATTTCGATATCCATATCGATTTCGATATCCATATCGATTTCGATATCCATATGGATTTCGATATCCTATGGATTTCGATATCCCTATGGATTTCGATATCCATATCGATTTCGATATCCTATTCGATATCCATATCGATTTCGATATCCCTATGGATTTCGATATCCATATCGATTTCGATATCCCTATGGATTTCGATATCCATATCGATTTCGATATCCCTATGGATTTCGATATCCATATCGATTTCGATATCCCTATGGATTTCGATATCCATATCATATCGATTTCGATATCCATATCGATTTCGATATCCATATCGATTTCGATATCCATATCGATTTCGATATCCCTATGTTCGATATCCATATCGATTTCGATATCCATATCGATTTCGATATCCATATCGATTTCGATATCCTATGGATTTCGATATCCATATCGATTTCGATATCCCTATGGATTTCGATATCCATATGGATTTCGATATCCATATCGATTTCGATATCCATATCGATTTCGATATCCCTATGGATTTCGATATCCATTTCGATTTCGATATCCATATCGATTTCGATATCCATATCGATTTCGATATCCCTATGGATTTCGATATCCATATCGATTTCGATATCCCTATGGATTTCGATATCCATATCGATTTCGATATCCCTATCGATTTCGATATCCATATCGATTTCGATATCCCTATGGATTTCGATATCCATATCGATTTCGATATCCCTATGGATTTCGATATCCATATCGATTTCGATATCCATATCGATTTCGATATCCATATCGATTTCGATATCCCTATGGATTTCGATATCCATATCGATTTCGATATCCATATCGATTTCGATATCCATATGGATTTCGATATCCATATCGATTTCGATATCCATATCGATTTCGATATCCATATCGATTTCGATATCCCTATGGATTTCGATATCCATATCGATTTCGATATCCATATCGATTTCGATATCCATATCGATTTCGATATCCCTATGGATTTCGATATCCCTATGGATTTCGATATCCATATCGATTTCGATATCCATATCGATTTCGATATCCCTATGGATTTCGATATCCATATCGATTTCGATATCCCTATGGATTTCGATATCCATATCGATTTCGATATCCCTATGGATTTCGATATCCATATCGATTTCGATATCCATATCGATTTCGATATCCATATGGATTTCGATATCCCTATGGATTTCGATATCCATATCGATTTCGATATCCCTATGGATTTCGATATCCATATCGATTTCGATATCCCTATGGATTTCGATATCCATATCGATTTCGATATCCCTATCGATTTCGATATCCATATCGATTTCGATATCCCTATGGATTTCGATATCCATATCGATTTCGATATCCCTATGGATTTCGATATCCATATCGATTTCGATATCCATATCGATTTCGATATCCATATCGATTTCGATATCCATATCGATTTCGATATCCATATCGATTTCGATATCCCTATGGATTTCGATATCCATATCGATTTCGATATCCATATCGATTTCGATATCCATATCGATTTCGATATCCTATGGATTTCGATATCCCTATGGATTTCGATATCCCTATGGATTTCGATATCCATGGGTTTCGATATCCCTATGGATTTCGATATCCATATCGATTTCGATATCCCTATCGATTTCGATATCCCTATGGATTTCGATATCCATATCGATTTCGATATCCCTATGGATTTCGATATCCATATCGATTTCGATATCCCTATGGATTTCGATATCCATATCGATTTCGATATCCCTATGGATTTCGATATCCATATCGATTTCGATATCCCTATGGATTTCGATATCCATATCGATTTCGATATCCCTATGGATTTCGATATCCCTATGGATTTCGATATCCATATCGATTTCGATATCCATATCGATTTCGATATCCATATCGATATCCCTATGGATTTCGATATCCATATCGATTTCGATATCCCTATGGATTTCGATATCCATATCGATTTCGATATCCCTATGGATTTCGATATCCATATGGATTTCGATATCCCTATGGATTTCGATATCCCTATGGATTTCGATATCCATATCGATTTCGATATCCATATCGATTTCGATATCCCTATGGATTTCGATATCCCTATGGATTTCGATATCCATATCGATTTCGATATCCCTATGGATTTCGATATCCATATCGATTTCGATATCCCTATGGATTTCGATATCCATATCGATTTCGATATCCCTATGGATTTCGATATCCATATCGATTTCGATATCCCTATGGATTTCGATATCCATATGGATTTCGATATCCCTATGGATTTCGATATCCATATCGATTTCGATATCCATATGGATTTCGATATCCATATGGATTTCGATATCCATTATGGATTTCGATATCCCTATGGATTTCGATATCCATATCGATTTCGATATCCCTATGGATTTCGATATCCATATGGATTTCGATATCCATATGGATTTCGATATCCATATCGATTTCGATATCCCTATGGATTTCGATATCCATATCGATTTCGATATCCATATGGATTTCGATATCCCTATGGATTTCGATATCCCTATGGATTTCGATATCCATATCGATTTCGATATCCCTATGGATTTCGATATCCATATCGATTTCGATATCCCTATGGATTTCGATATCCCTATCGATTTCGATATCCCTATGGATTTCGATATCCCTATGGATTTCGATATCCATATCGATTTCGATATCCCTATTTCGAATATCGATTTCGATATCCATATGGATTTCGATATCCCTATGGATTTCGATATCCATATGGATTTCGATATCCATATGGATTTCGATATCCATATGGATTTCGATATCCCTATGGATTTCGATATCCCTATGGATTTCGATATCCCTATGGATTTCGATATCCTTATCGATTTCGATATCCATATGGATTTCGATATCCCTATGGATTTCGATATCCATATGGATTTCGATATCCCTATGGATTTCGATATCCATATGGATTTCGATATCCCTATGGATTTCGATATCCATATCGATATCCATATCGATTTCGATATCCCTATGGATTTCGATATCCATATGGATTTCGATATCCCTATGGATTTCGATATCCATATCGATTTCGATATCCCTATGGATTTCGATATCCCTATGGATTTCGATATCCCTATGGATTTCGATATCCTTATGGATTTCGATATCCATATCGATTTCGATATCCCTATGGATTTCGATATCCTTATGGATTTCGATATCCCTATGGATTTCGATATCCCTATGGATTTCGATATCCCTTTGGATTTCGATATCCATATCGACTTCGGTATGCATATCGATTTCGATATCCCTATGGATTTCGATATGCCTATGGATTTCGATATCTCTATGGATTTCGATATTTATATTGATTTCGGTATCCCTATGGATTTCGATATCCCTTTGGATTTCGATATCCCTATGGATTTCGATATCCCTTTGTATTTCGATATCTTTATCGATTTCGGTATCCCTATGGATTTTGATATCCATATCGATTTCGATATCCCTCTGGATTTCGATATCCCTATGGATTTCGATATACCTTTGGATTTCTATATCCCTATGGGTTTCGATATCCATATCGATTTCTGTATTCATATCGATTTCGATATCCCTATGGATTTCGATATCCCTATGGATTTCGATATCCCTATGGATTTCGATATCCTTATGGATTTCAATACCCATATCGATTTCGATATCCCTATGGATTTCGATATCCCTATGGATTTCGATATCACTATGGATTTCGATATCCCTATGGATTTCGATATCCCTATGAATTTCGATATCCGTATCAATTTCGGTATCCATATCGATTTCGATATCCCTATGGATTTCGATATCCCTATGGATTTCGATATCCCTATGGATTTCGATATCCCTTTGGATTTCGATATCCCTATGGGTTTCGATATCCATATCGATTTCGGTATCCATATCGATTTCGATATCCCTATGGATTTCGATATCCCTATGGATTTCGATATCCCTATGGATTTCGATATCCATATCGATTTCGATATCCATATGGATTTCGATATCCCTATGGATTTCGATATCCCTATGGATTTCGATATCCCTATGGATTTCGATATCCCTATGGATTTCGATATCCATATCGATTTCGATATCCCTATGGATTTCGATATCCATATGGATTTCGATATCACTATGGATTTCGATATCCATATGGATTTCGATATCCCTATGGATTTCGATATCCATATGGATTTCGATATCCCTATATCGATTTCGATATCCATATCGATTTCGATATCCCTATGGATTTCGATATCTCTATGGATTTCGATATCCCTATGGATTTCGATATCCCTATGGATTTCGATATCCATATCGATTTCGATATCCATATCGATTTCGATATCCCTATGGATTTCGATATCCATATCGATTTCGATATCCCTATGGATTTCGGTATCCATATCGATTTCGATATCCCTATGGATTTCGATATCCATGGATTTCGATATCCCTATGGATTTCGATATCCCAATCGATTTCGATATCCATATCGATTTCGATATCCATATCGATTTCGATATCCATATGGATTTCGATATCCATATCGATTTCGGTATCCCTATGGATTTCGATATCCATATCGATTTCGATATCCCTATGGATTTCGATATCCCTATGGATTTCGATATCCCTATGGATTTCGATATCCCTATGGGTTTCGATATCCATATCGATTTCGGTATCCATATCGATTTCGATATCCCTATGGATTTCGATATCCCTATGGATTTCGATATCCATATCGATTTCGATATCCCTATGGATTTCGATATCCATATCGATTTCGATATCCCTATGGATTTCGATATCCATATCGATTTCGATATCCCTATGGATTTTGATATCCATATCGATTTCGATATCCCTATGGATTTCGATATCCATATCGATTTCGATATCCCTATGGATTTCGATATCCATATCGATTTCGATATCCATATCGATTTCGATATCCATATCGATTTCGATATCCATATGGATTTCGATATCCATATGGATTTCGATATCCATATCGATTTCGATATCCTATGGATTTCGATATCCATATCGATTTCGATATCCATATCGATTTCGATATCCATATCGATTTTCGATATCCCTATGGATTTCGATATCCATATCGATTTCGATATCCCTATGGATTTCGATATCCATATCGATTTCGATATCCCTATGGATTTCGATATCCATATCGATTTCGATATCCATATATCCATATGGATTTCGATATCCATATCGATTTCGATATCCCTATGGATTTCGATATCCATATCGATTTCGATATCCATATCGATTTCGATATCCATATCGATTTCGATATCCATATCGATTTCGATATCCATATGGATTTCGATATCCATATCGATTTCGATATCCCTATGGATTTCGATATCCATATCGATTTCGATATCCCTATGGATTTCGATATCCATATGGATTTCGATATCCATATCGATTTCGATATCCATATCGATTTCGATATCCCTATGGATTTCGATATCCCTATGGATTTCGATATCCATATCGATTTCGGTATCCATATCGATTTCGATATCGCTATGGATTTCGATATCCCTATGGATTTCGATATCCCTATGGATTTCGATATCCCTATGGATTTCGATATCCATATCGATTTCGGTATCCCTATGGATTTCGATATCCATATCGATTTCGATATCCCTATGGATTTCGATATCCCTATGGATTTCGATATCCCTATGGATTTCGATATCCATATCGATTTCGATATCCCTATGGATTTCGATATCCCATATCGATTTCGATATCCCTATGGATTTCGATATCCCTATGGATTTCGATATCCCTATGGATTTCGATATCCCTATGGATTTCGATATCCCTATGGGTTTCGATATCCATATCGATTTCGGTATCCATATCGATTTCGATATCCCTATGGATTTCGATATCCCTATGGATTTCGATATCCATATCGATTTCGATATCCCTATGGATTTCGATATCCATATCGATTTCGATATCCCTATGGATTTCGATATCCATATCGTTTTCGATATCCATATAGATTTCGATATCCATATCGATTTCGATATCCATATGGATTTCGATATCCCTATGGATTTCGATATCCATATCGATTTCGATATCCCTATGGATTTCGATATCCCTATGGATTTCGATATCCATATGGATTTCGATATCCCTATGGATTTCGATATCCATATCGATTTCGGTATCCATATCGATTTCGATATCCCTATGGATTTCGATATCCCTATGGATTTCGATATCTCTATGGATTTCGATATCCATATCGATTTCGGTATCCCTATGGATTTCGATATCCCTATGGATTTCGATATCCCTATGGATTTCGATATCCCTATGGATTTCGATATCCCTATGGATTTCGATATCCCTATGGATTTCGATATCCATATCGATTTCGATATCCATATGGATTTCGATATCCATATCGATTTCGATATCCCTATGGATTTCGATATCCATATCGATTTCGATATCCATATCGATTTCGATATCCCTATGGATTTCGATATCCCTATGGATTTCGATATCCCTATGGATTTCGATATCTCTATGGATTTCGATATCCATATCGATTTCGGTATCCCTATGGATTTCGATATCCATATCGATTTCGATATCCCTATGGATTTCGATATCCATATGGATTTCGATATCCCTATGGATTTCGATATCCATATCGATTTCGATATCCATATGGATTTCGATATCCCTATGGATTTCGATATCCCTATATGGATTTCGATATCCATATGGATTTCGATATCCATATCGATTTCGATATCCCTATGGATTTCGATATCCATATCGATTTCGATATCCCTATGGATTTCGATATCCATATTGATTTCGGTATCCCTATGGATTTCGATATCCCTATGGATTTCGATATCCCTATGGATTTCGATATCCCTATGGATTTCGATATCCTTATCGATTTCGATATCCCTATGGATTTCGATATCCATATGGATTTCGATATCCATATGGATTTCGATATCCCTATGGATTTCGATATCCCTATGGATTTCGATATCCCTATGGATTTCGATATCCATATCGATTTCGATATCCCTATGGATTTCGATATCCCTATGGATTTCGATATCCATATCGATTTCGATATCCATATGGATTTCGATATCCATATGGATTTCGATATCCATATGGATTTCGATATCCCTATGGATTTCGATATCCCTATGGATTTCGATATCCATATGGATTTCGATATCCATATCGATTTCGATATCCATATGGATTTCGATATCCATATGGATTTCGATATCCCTATGGATTTCGATATCCATATGGATTTCGATATCCCTATGGATTTCGATATCCATATCGATTTCGATATCCATATGGATTTCGATATCCCTATGGATTTCGATATCCCTATGGATTTCGATATCCATATGGATTTCGATATCCATATCGATTTCGATATCCCTATGGATTTCGATATCCATATGGATTTCGATATCCCTATGGATTTCGACCATATCGATTTCGATATCCATATGGATTTCGATATCCATATGGATTTCGATATCCATATCGATTTCGATATCCATATGGATTTCGATATCCATATGGATTTCGATATCCCTATGGATTTCGATATCCCATATGTTCATGATATCCCTATGGATTTCGATATCCATATCGGATTTCGATATCCATATGGATTTCGATATCCCTATGGATTTCGATATCCCTATGGATTTCGATATCCCTATGGATTTCGATATCCATATCGATTTCGATATCCCTATGGATTTCGATATCCATATGGATTTCGATTTCGATATCCCTATGGATTTCGATATCCATATCGATTTCGATATCCATATCGATTTCGATATCCATATCGATTTCGATATCCATATGGATTTCGATATCCATATCGATTTCGATATCCATATGGATTTCGATATCCATATGGATTTCGATATCCATATCGATTTCGATATCCCTATCGATTTCGATATCCATATGGATATTTCGATATCCCTATGGATTTCGATATCCATATCGATTTCGATATCCATATCGATTTCGATATCCATATGGATTTCGATATCCATATCGATTTCGATATCCATATGGATTTCGATATCCATATCGATTTCGATATCCCTATGGATTTCGATATCCATATCGATTTCGATATCCATATGGATTTCGATATCCCTATGGATTTCGATATCCATATGGATTTCGATATCCATATCGATTTCGATATCCATATCGATTTCGATATCCATATCGATTTCGATATCCCTATGGATTTCGATATCCATATGGATTTCGATATCCATATCGATTTCGATATCCATATGGATTTCGATATCCATATCGGATTTCGATATCCATATGGATTTCGATATCCATATGGATTTCGATATCCATATGGATTTCGATATCCATTTTCGATATCCATATGGATTTCGATATCCATATGGATTTCGATATCCATATGGATTTCGATATCCATATCGATTTCGATATCCATATCGATTTCGATATCCATATGGATTTCGATATCCCTATGGATTTCGATATCCATATGGATTTCGATATCCATATGGATTTCGATATCCATATGGATTTCGATATCCATATCGATTTCGATATCCCTATGATTTCGATATCCATATCGATTTCGATATCCATATGGATTTCGATATCCATATCGGATTTCGATATCCATATGGATTTCGATATCCATATCCATTTCGATTTCGATATCCATATGGATTTCGATATCCATATCGATTTCGATATCCCTATCGATTTCGATATCCCTATGGATTTCGATATCCATCTATCGATTTCGATATCCATATGGATTTCGATATCCATATCGATTTCGATATCCATATGGATTTCGATATCCATATCGGATTTCGATATCCATCGGATTTCGATATCCATATGGATTTCGATATCCATATGGATTTCGATATCCATATGGATTTCGATATCCATATGGATTTCGATATCCATATGGATTTCGATATCCCTATGGATTTCGATATCCATATGGATTTCGATATCCATATCGATTTCGATATCCATATCGATTTCGATATCCATATGGATTTCGATATCCATATGGATTTCGATATCCATATGGATTTCGATATCCATATGGTTTTCGATATCCATATGGATTTCGATATCCGATATCCATGATTTCGATATCCATATCGATTTCGATATCCCTATCGATTTCGATATCCATATCGATTTCGATATCCCTATGGATTTCGATATCCATATGGGATTTCGATATCCATATCGATTTCGATATCCATATCGATTTCGATATCCCTATGGATTTCGATATCCATATCGGATTTCGATATCCATATGGATTTCGATATCCATATCGATATGGATTTCATATCGATATCCATATGGATTTCGATATCCATATCGATTTCGGATATCCATATCGATATATTTCGATATCCATATCGATTTCGATATCCATATGGATTTCGATATCCATATGGATTTCGATATCCATATCGATTTCGATATCCCTTCTTTCGATATCGATATATCGATATCCATATGGATTTCGATATCCATATGGATTTCGATATCCATATGGATTTCGATATCCATATGGATTTCGATATCCATATGGATTTCGATATCCATATGGATTTCGATATCCATATGGATTTCGATATCCATTTCGGATTTCAATATCCATATCGATTTCGATATCCCTATGGATTTCGATATCCCTATGGATTTCGATATCCATATGGATTTCGATATCCATTTGGATTTCGATATCCATATGGATTTCGATATCCATATGGATTTCGATATCCATTTGGATTTCGATATCCATATGGATTTCGATATCCATATCGATTTCGATATCCATATCGATTTAAGATATCCATATGGATTTCGATATCCATATGGATTTCGATATCCATATGGATTTCGATATCCATATGGATTTCGATATCCATATCGATTTCGATATCCCTATGGATTTCGATATCCATATCGATTTCGATATCCATATCGATTTCGATATCCATATCGATTTCGATATCCCTATGGATTTCGATATCCCTATGGATTTCGATATCCATATGGATTTCGATATCCATTTGGATTTCGATATCCATATGGATTTCGATATCCATTTGGATTTCGATATCCATATGGATTTCGATATCCCTATGGATTTCGATATCCATATCGATTTTGATATCCCTATGGATTTCGATATCCATATCGATTTCGATATCCATATGGATTTCGATATCCATATGGATTTCGGTATCCATAATGATTTCGATATCCATATCGATTTCGATATCCATATGGATTTCGATATCCATATGGATTTCGATATCCATTTCGATGTTCGATATCCATATGGATTTCGATATCCATATCGATTTCGATATCCCTATGATTTCGATATCCATATCGATTTCGATATCCCTATGGATTTCGATATCCATATCGATTTCGATATCCCTATGGATTTCGATATCCATATGGATTTCGATATCCATTTGGATTTCGATATCCATATGGATTTCGATATCCATTTGGATTTCGATATCCATATGGATTTCGATATCCATATGGATTTCGATATCCATATCGATTTCGATATCCCTTGAATTTCGATATCCATGGATTTCGATATCCCTATGGATTTCGATATCCATATCGATTTCGATATCCCTATCGATTTTCGATATCCCATGGATTTTCGATATCCATATCGGATTTCGATATCCATGTGATTTCGATAGGATTTCGATATCCATATCGATTTCGATATCCATATGGGATTTCGATATCCATATGATTTGATATCCATATGGATTTCGGATATCCCTATGGATTTCGATATCCATTTCGATTTTCGATATCCATATCGATTTCGATATCCCTTGGATTTCTCGATATCCATATGGGATTTCGATATCCATATCGATTTGATTTCGATATCCATATGGATTTCGATATCCATATCGGTTTTAATATCCATATGGATTTTGGATATCCATATCGGATTTCGATATTCATACGGATTTCGATATCCCTTGATTTCGATATCCATATGGATTTCGATATCCATATGGATTTCGATATCCATTTGGATTTTCGATATCCATATCGATTTCGATATCCATATCGATTTCGATATCTTTATGGATTTCCGATATCCACTTTGGATTTCGATTATCCATATGGATTTTTGGATATCCATTTTGGATTTCGATATCCATTGATCTTTGGATATCCGTATGGATTTCTGATATCCATATCGATTTCGATATCATATCCTATAATTTCGATATCCATATGGATTTTCGATATCACTATGGATTTCGAAATATCCATATGGATTTTCGATATCCATATGGATTTCGATATCCATATGGATTTCGATATCCATTTCGATTTCTGGATCCATATCGATTTATCGATATCCCTATGGATTTCGATATCATATGGGATTTCGATATCCATATGGATTTCGATATCCTTGATTTCGATATCCATATGGATTTCGATATCCATATCGATTTCGATATCCATATGGATTTTCGATATCAATATGGATTTCGATATCCATATGGATTTCGATATCCATATGGATTTCGATATCCTATGGGATTTCGATATCCATTTCGATTTAATATTCATATGTCGATTCGATATCCCTTATGGATTTTCGATATCCAAATCCATATCGATTTTTGATATATCCCTTTCGATTTCGATATCCCTATGGGATTTCGATATCCATATTGATTTTCGATATCCCTATGGATTATCCATATCAATTTCGGCATCCATATGATTAATAGGATTTCGATATCCATATGGGATTCGATATCATATCCTTTGATTTCGATATCCATATGGATTTTCGATATCCATATATTTGATTTCGATCCATATGGATTTCGATATCCATTTCGATTTCGATATCCATATGGATTTCGATATCCTTAGATTTCCGATATCCATATGGATTTAGATATCCATATCGATTTCGGTATCCCTAATTCGATATCCATTTCGATTTCGATATCCCTATGGATTTCGATATCCATATCGATTTCGATATCCCTATGGATTTCGATATCCATATCGATTTCGATATCCATATGGATTTCGATATCCCTATGGATTTCGATATCCATATCGATTTCGATATCCATATGGATTTCGATATCCCATTTCGATTTCGATATCCCTATGGATTTCGATATCCCATATGGATTTCGATATCCATATGGATTTCGATATCCATATGGATTTCGATATCCCTATGGGATTTCGATATCCATATCGATTTCGATATCCATATCGATTTCGATATCCATATGGATTTTTCGATATCCATATGGATTTCGATATCCCTTTGGATTTCGATATCCATTTGGGATTTCGATATCCATATCGGATTTCGATATCCTTATGGATTTCGATATCCATATCGATTTCGATATCCCTTATGGATTTCGATATCCATATCGATTTCGATATCCATATGGATTTCGATATCCATATGGATTTCGATATCCATATGGATTTCGATATCCATATGGATTTCGATATCCATATGGATTTTCGATATCCATACGATTTCGATATCCATATGGATTTCGATATCCATATGGATTTCGAATATCCATAATGGATTTCGATATCCCTATGGGATTTCGATATCCATATGGATTTCGATATCCCTATGGGATTTCGATATCCATATCGATTTCGATATCCGTATCGATTTCGATATCCCTATGGATTTTCGATATCCCTATGGATTTCGATATCCCTATGGATTTCCGATATCCATATCGATTTCGATATCCATATCGATTTCGATATCCATATCGATTTCGATATCCCATATCGATTTCGATATCCCTATGGATTTCGATATCCATATGGATTTCGATATCCATATGGATTTCAATATCCATTTCGATTTCGATATCCCTATGGATTTCGATATCCTTATGGATTTCGATATCCATATGGATTTCGATATCCATATGGATTTCGATATC
>JAEIGH010000560.1:0-30314 GCA_018903575.1 Drosophila saltans | reverse complement strand
TGGCGCCACGACTTTTGCCCGGATATGGGCTATGACATCATCTGATGTAGTATTGGGGTCGAGCCGCGAAACAAAGATTTGCTTTTTTGGTGGAATGGCTACAAGAGATCTCAATGCGCCAGTCGCAACCGCAGCAACAACATTTTGCGCTGGAACTGCTGAGGCGGATGACGCCTTGAGAGCTCTTCTAGTTACTACTTTATTGGGAATATCCCTGGGAGTGGATATTCGCCCGGACTCATCGGAAACTACAACCGATATCGGGTCAGTTTGCGGGGCACTATTACCAGGGGAAATGTCAATCGTCCCCGCAACTGCAGTCACTGCTGGACTCCTAAACGATATCAGTTGCTGACCATTTGGAGTTATGGGGTCGTTCGACGATGCCGGAACCGACAGAAACAGAGATGCCGGCGGATCGGGAGAGAAATCCCGTGGGATAGTCTTCTTCCGCTTCGGTGATTCGTTCAATAGTTTATAACTATTAAACTGAGTTTCCAGAGACGAAAACTCATCACGAAGTTTCAGAAAGCCAGCCGACAGGGACTTAAAGCCCTCTCTC
This sequence comes from Drosophila saltans, assembly GCA_018903575.1. NCBI lineage: Eukaryota > Metazoa > Arthropoda > Insecta > Diptera > Drosophilidae > Drosophila > Drosophila saltans. The sequence continues at coordinate 29,752 of JAEIGH010000560.1, read as the reverse complement.
GTCCGCCGCATAAATAGACGCATATCCATTTCTACGTCCCGGCACGCTTCACAACTCCATTTTAGTCCCCCGCCGTTACCAATACTATCCTTTACTTTGGCTGTGTAACCCGCGCATTTGACATGCATAATGTTATCACACAGCCAGCACAAAAGATAATCATCTTGGATTTTTTGTGGATGGGGGCACTTTTTGAAGAGCAGACAACCATTGTAAGTTAAATTAATAAAAAAATTAAAGTAGCAACAAATAAATAAATAAATCAAAAAGTTTATAAGAGAGGCAATTTAAAATGAGTAATATGAAATATAAGGGCTATACGCACCAAAAAATAACACAAGTGTTAAAGTTTATTATGCACAAGAGAAAAAAAAAAAAAAAAAACTGAAGAGACAGAAGCTAAGAGAAGTTAGTAAACACACAACAACAAAGACGGGTACAATCGCGAGAGTAACGGTCGCGAACGCGGGCAACGTAAAAACGCGAGAGCAAGCACCACACAAACAACAACACTAATGTGTCGCGAGAGCGCGAATGCAATTAAAAGGGATCAAAAACACAAAATCATAGTCTATGTAGACAAAACAACAAAACTTTGAGTTTTGTTATTAAGTAAAGCAATAAGTAATAATAGCTTTGAGTGAGTGTTTAAGAACAAATTACAATTTTTAAATCGCGTAGTTTATTAATTCGGCACTAGATTCCAAGAAATAGAATTTATTATATGCGGGATTAAATAAAAAATTTGATAAAAGCGAGAGCGCAAAAAAAACACGACCGACTTCGTTGAAGTGAAGAATGTCTATTCTATTTAAATCGATATGGATATCGAAATCCATAGGGATATCGAAATCGATATGGATACAGAATTCTGTAGTGATATTGAAATCGATATGGATATCGAAATCCAAATGGATATTGAAATCCAAATGGATATTGAAATCCATAGGGATATCGAAATCCATAGGGATACCGAAATCGATACAGAAATCGAAATCCATAGGGATATCGAAATCGATATCGGTATCGAAATCCATATGGATATCGAAATCCATAGGGATATCGAAATCTATAGGGATATCGAAATCCATAGGGATATCGAAATCCATAGGGATGTCGATATCCATAAGGATACCGAAATCGCTATGGATATCGAAATCCATAGGGATATCGAAATCCATAGGGATACCGAAATCGATATGGATATCGAAATCCAAAGGGATATCGCAATCGATATGAATATCGAAATCCATAGGGATATCGAAATCGAAATAGATATCGAAATCGATATCGGTATCGAAATCCATAAGGATATCGAAATCCTTAGGGATATCGAAATCCATAGGTATCGAAATCCATAGGGATATCGAAATCCATAGGGATACCGAAATAGATATGGATACCGAAATTGATATGGATATCGAAATCCACAGGGATACCGAAATTGATATGGATATCGAAATCCACAGGGATACCGAAATCGATACGGATATCGAAATCCATAGGGATATCGAAATCCATAGGGATATCGAAATCCATAGGGATATCGAAATCCATAGGGATATCGAAATCCATACGGATATCGAAATCCATACGGATATCGAAATCCATACGGATATCGAAATCCATACGGATATCGAAATCCATAGGGATATCGAAATCCATAGGGATATCGAAATCCATAGGGATATCGAAATCCATAGGGATATCGAAATCCATAGGGATACCGAAATCGATATGGATATCGAAATCCAAAGGGATATCGAAATCGATATGAATATCGAAATCCATAGGGATATCGAAATCGAAATAGATATCGAAATCGATATCGGTATCGAAATCCATATGGATATCGAAATCCTTCGGGATATCGAAATCCATAGGTATCGAAATCCATAAGGATATCGAAATCCATAGGGATACCGAAATCGATATGGATACCGAAATTGATATGGATATCGAAATCCACAGGGATACCGAAATTGATATGTATATAGAAATCCAAACGGATATCGAAATCCAAAGGGATATCGAAATCGATATGGATATCGAAATCGAAATGGATATCGATATAGAAATCCATAAGGCTACCGAAATCGATATGGATATCGAAATTCATAGGAATACCGAAATCGATACGGATATCGAAATCCATAGGGATATCGAAATCCATAGGCATATCGAAATCCATAGGGATATCGAAATCAAAATGGATATCGAAATCGATATCGGTATCGAAATCCATATGGATATCGAAATCCATAGGGATGTCGAAATCCATAGGGATATCGAAATCCATAGGGATATCGAAATCCATAGGGATATCGAAATCGAAATGGATATCGAAATCAAAAGGAATATGGAAATCGAAATGGATATCGATATAGAAATCCAAAGGGGTATCGAAATTGATATGGATATCGAAATCGAAATGGATATCGATATAGAAATCCATAAGGCTACCGAAATCGATACGGATATCGAAATCCATAGGGATATCGAAATCCAAAGGGATATCGAAATCCATAGGGATATCGAAATCCATAGGGATATCGAAATCGAAATGGATATCGAAATCAAAAGGATATGGAAATCGAAATGATATCATATGGAAATCGAAATGGATATCGATATAGAAATCCATAGGGGTATCGAAATTGATATGGTTATCGAAATCCATAGGGATAACGAAAACCATTGGGATATCGAAATCGATATAGATACCGAAATCGATATGGATATCGAAATCCATATGGATATAGAAATCCATAGGGATACCGAAATCGATATGGATATCGAAATCCATAGGGATATCGAAATCCATAGGGATATCGAAATCCATAGGGATATCGAAATCGATATGGATATTTAAATCGATATGGATACCGAAATTGATATGGATATCGAAATCCATACGGATATCGAAATCCAAAGGGATATCGAAATCGATATGGATATCGAAATCCATAGGGATATCGAAATCGATATGGATATCGAAATCGAAATGGATATCGATATAGAAATCCATAAGGCTACCGAAATCGATACGGATATCGAAATCCATAGGGATATCGAAATCCAAAGGGATATCGAAATCCATAGGGATATCGAAATCCATAGGGATATCGAAATCGAAATGGATATCGAAATCAAAAGGAATATGGAAATCGAAATGGATATCGATATAGAAATCCAAAGGGGTATCGAAATTGATATGGTTATCGAAATCCATAGGGATAACGAAAACCATTGGGATATCGAAATCGATATAGATACCGAAATCGATATGGATATCGAAATCCATATGGATATAGAAATCCATAGGGATACCGAAATCGATATGGATATCGAAATCCATAGGGATATCGAAATCCATAGGGATATCGAAATCCATAGGGATATCGAAATCGATATGGATATTTAAATCGATATGTATACCGAAATTGATATGGATATCGAAATCCATACGGATATCGAAATCCAAAGGGATATCGAAATCGATATGGATATCGAAATCCATAGGGATATCGAAATCGAAATGGATATCGAAATCCATAGGGATATCGAAATCGATATGGATACCCAAATCGATAAGTAAATCGCAATCCATAGGGATATCGAAATCGATATGAATATTGAAATCGATATGGATATCGAAATCTATAGGGATATTGAAATTCAAAGGGGTATCGAAATCGATATGGATATCGAAATCCATATGGACACCGAATTCGATATGGATATTTAAATCGATATGTATACCGAAATTGATATGGATATCGAAATCCATACGGTTATCGAAAACCATTGGGATATCGAAATCGATATAGATACCGAAATCGATATGGATATCGAAATCCATATGGATATAGAAATCCATAGGGAAACCGAAATCGATATGGATATCGAAATCCATATGGATATCGAAATCCATAGGGACATCGAAATCCATAGGGATATCGAAACCGATATGGATATCGAAATCCATAGAGATATCGAAATCGAAATGGATATCGATATAGAAATCCATAGGGGTATCGAAATTGATATGGTTATCGAAATCCATAGGGATATCGAAATGCATTGGGATATCGAAATCGATATAGACACCGAAATCGATATGGATATCGAAATCCATATGGATATAGAAATCCATAGGGATACCGAAACCGATATGGATATCGAAATCCATATGGATATCGAAATCCATAGGGATATCGAAATCCATAGGGATATTGAAAGCGATATGGATAACGAAATCCATAGGGATATCGAAATCGATATGGATATTTAAATAGATATCGAATCGATATGGATACAGAAATCGATATGGATATCGAAATCGATATGGATATCGAAATCCAAAGGGATATCGAAATCGATATGGATATCGAAATCCATAGGGATATCGAAATCGATATGGATATCGAAATCCATATAAGATATCGAAATCGATATGGATATCGAAATCGATAGGGATATCGAAATCCATATGGATATCGAAATCGATATGGATATCGAAATCCATATGGATATCGAAATCGATATGGATACCGAAATTGATATGGATATCGAAATCGATATGGATATCGAAATCCATAGGGATATCGAAATCGATATGGATATCGAAATCCATATGGATACCGAAATCGATATGGATATCGAAATCGATATGGATATAGAAATCCATAGGGATACCGAAACTGATATGGATATCGAAATCCATAAGGATATCGAAAACCATTGGGATTCCGAAATCGATATGGATATCGAAATCCATAGGGATATCGAAATCAATAGGGATACCGAAATCGATATGGATATTGAAATCCAAAGGGATATCGAAATCGATATGGATAGTTAAATCGATATGTATACCGAAATTGATATGGATATTGAAATCCATACGGATATCGAAATACAAAGGGATATCGAAATCGATATGGATATCGAAATCCATAGAGATATCGAAATCGAAATGGATATCGATATCGAAATCCATAGGGATATCGAAATCCATAGGGATATCGAAATCCATAGGGATATCGAAATCGATATGGATATCGAAATCGATATGGATACCGAAATCGATATGGATATCGAAATCTATATGGATATCGAAATCGATATGGATATCGAAATCGATAGGGATATCGAAATCGATATGGATATCGAAATCCATAGGGATATCGATATCCATAGAGATACCGAAATCGATACGGATATCGAAATTCATAGGGACATCGAAATCCATAGGGAAAACTATAAGGATACCGAAATCGATATGGATACCGAAATCGATTTGGAAATCGAAATCCATAGGGATATCGAAATCCATAGGGATATCGAAATCGATATGGATATCGAAATCCATAGGGATATCGAAATCCATATGGATATCGAAATCGATATGGATATCGAAATCGATATGGATATCGAAATCGATATGGATAAAGAAATCCATAGGGATACCGAAATCGAAATGGATATCGAAATCCATAGGGATATCGATATCCATAGGGATATCGAAATCGATATGGATATCGAAATCCATAGGCATATCGAAATCGATATGGATATCGAAATTGATATCGATATCGAAATCCATAGAGATAACGAAATCGATATGGATACCGAAACCCAAAGAGATACCGAAATCGATATGGATATCGAAATCCATATGGATATCGAAATCCATAGGGATATCGAAATAAATAGGGATATCGAAATCGATATGGATATCGAAATCCATAGGGATATCGAAATCGATATGGATACCCAAATCGATATGGATATCGAAATCCATAGGGATATCGATATCGATATGGATATTGAAATCGATACGGATATCGAAATCCATAGGGATATCGAAGTCGATATGGATACCGCAATCCATGGGAATATCGAAATCGATATCGGTATCGAAATCGATATGGATATCGAAATCCATAGGGATATCGAAATCCATAGGGATATCGAAATCGATATGGATATCGAAATCCATAGGGATATCGAAATCGATATGGATATCGAAATCGATATGGATATCGAAATCGATATGGATATCGAAATCGATATGGATATCGAAATCGATATGGATATCGAAATCGATATGGATATAGAAATCCATAGGGATACCGAAATCGATATGGATATCGAAATCCATAGGGATATCGATATGCATAGGGATATCGAAAACCATAGGGATATCGAAATCGATATGGATATCGAAATACTTAGAGATACCGAAATCGATATGGATATTGAAATCCATATGGATATCGAAATCCATGGGGATATCGAAATAAATAGGAAATCCATAGGGATATCGAAATCCATAGGGATATCGAAATCGATATGGATATCGAAATCCTTAGAGATACCGAAATCGATATGGATGTTGAAATCCATATGGATATCGAAATCCATAGGGATATCGAAATAAATAGGGATATCGAAATCCATAGGGATATCGAAATCGATATGGATACCCAAAGCGATATGGATATGGAAATCCATAGGGATATCGATATCGATATGGATATTGAAATCGATATGGACATCGAAATCCATAGGGATATCGAAATCGATATGGATACCGAAATCCATAAGGATATCGAAATCGAAATGGATATCGATATCGATATCGGTATCGAAATCGATATGGATATCGAAATCCATAGGGATATCGAAATCCATAGGGATATCGAAATCCATAGGGATATCGAAATCCATAGGGATATCGAAATCCATAGGGATATCGAAATCCATAGGTATATCGAAATCTATAGGGATACCGAAATCGCTATGGATATCGAAATAAATAGAGATATCGAAATCCATAGGGATATCGAAAACCATAGGGATATCGAAATCGATATGGATATCGAAATCCATAGGGATATCGAAATCGATATGGATACCGAAATCCATAAGGATATCGAAATCGAAATGGATATCGATATCGATATCGGTATCGAAATCGATATGGATATCGAAATCCATAGGGATATCGAAATCGATATGGATACCGAAATCGATATGGATATCGAAATCCATAGGGATATCGATATCGATATGGATATTGAAATCGATACGGATATCGAAATCCATAGGGATATCGAAATCGATATGGATACCGCAATCCATAGGGATATCGAAATCGATATCGGTATCGAAATCGATATGGATATCGAAATCCATAGGGATATCGAAATCCATAGGGATATCGAAATCCATAGGGATATCGAAATCTATAGGGATATCGAAATCGATATGGATATCGAAATCAATAGGGATATCGAAATCCATAGGGATATCGAAATCCATAGGGATATCGAAATCTATAGGGATATCGAAATCGCTATGGATATCGAAATCCATAGGGATATCGAAATCGATATGGATATCGAAATCAATAGGGATATCGAAATCGATATGGATATCGAAATCCATATGGATATCGAAATCCATATGGATATCGAAATCGAAATGGATATCGAAGTCGATATGGATATCGAAATCCATAGGGATATCGAAATCCATAGGGATATCGAAATCGATATGGATATCGAAATCCATAGAGATATCGAAATCGAAATGGATATCGATATAGAAATCCATAGGGGTATCGAAATTGATATGGTTATCGAAATCCATAGGGATATCGAAAACCATTGGGATATCGAAATCGATATAGATACCGAAATCGATATGGATATCGAAATCTATATGGATATAGAAAATCGATATGGATATCGAAATCTATAGGGATATCGAAATTGAAATGGATATCGAAATCCATAGGGATATCGATATCCATATGAGATACCGAAATCGATACGGATATCGAAATTCATAGGGACATCGAAATCCATATGGATATCGAAATCGATATGGATATCGAAATCGATATGGATATCGAAATCGATATGGATATCGAAATCCATATAGGGATATCGAAATCCATAGGGATATCGAAATCGATATGGATATCGAAATCCATAGGGATATCGAAATCCATATGGATATCGAAATCGATATGGATATCGAAATCGATATGGATATCGAAATCGATATGGATATAGAAATCCATAGGGATACCGAAATCGATATGGATATCGAAATCCATAGGGATATCGAAATCCATAGGGATATCGAAATCGATATGGATATCGAAATCCATAGGGATATCGAAATCGATATGGATATCGAAATCGATATGGATATCGAAATCCATAGGGATATCGAAACGAAATCGATATGGATACCGAAATCCAAATGGATATTGAAATCGATATGGATATCGAAATCCATATGGATATCGAAATCGATATGGATATCGAAATCAATAGGGATATCGAAATCGATATGGATATCGAAATCCATAGGGATATCGAAATCGATATGGATACCGAAATCGATATGGATATCGAAATCCATAGGGATATCGAAATCGATATTGATATCGAAATCGATATGGATATCGAAATCGTTATGGATATCGAAACGGATATCGAAATCCATAGGGATATCGAAATCGATATGGATGCCGAAATCCACATGGATATCGAAAACCCTAGGGATATCGAAATCGATATTGATATCGAAATCCATAGGGATATCGAAATCGATATGGATATCGAAATCGATATGGATATCGAAATCCATAGGGATATCGAAATCGATATGGATATCGAAATCGATATTGATATCGAAATCGATAAGGATATGGATATGGATATCGATATGGATATCGAAATCCATAGGGATATCGAAATCGATATGGATATCGAAATCGATATGGATATCGAAATCGATATGGATATCGAAATCGATATGGATATCGAAATCGATATGGATATCGAAATACTTAGGGATATCGAAGTCGATATGGATATCGAAATCCATATGGATATCGAAATCCATAGGGATATCGAAATCGATATGGATTTCGAAATCCATGGGGATATCGAAATCGATATGGATACTGAAATCGATATGGATATCGAAATCCTTAGGGATATCGAAATCGATATGGATATCGAAATCGATATGGATATCGAAATCGATATGGATATCGAAATCAATAGGGATATCGAAATCCATAGGGATATCGAAATCGATATGGATATCGAAATCGATATGGATATCGAAATCGATATGGATATCGAAATCCATAGGGATATCGAAATCGATATGGATATCGAAATCGATATGGATATCGAAATCCATAGGGATATCGAAATCGATATGGATATCGAAATCGATATGGATATCGAAATCCATATGGATATCGAAATCGATATGGATATCGAAATCCATATATCGAAATCGAGGATATCGAAATCGATATGGATATCGAAATCCATAGGGATATCGAAATCCATAGGGATATCGAAATCCATAGGGATATCGAAATCCATAGGGATATCGAAATCCATAGGGATATCGAAATCGATATGGATATCGAAATCGATATGGATATCGAAATCGATAGAGATATCGAAATCCATAGGGATATCGAAATCCATAGGGATATCGAAATCGATATGGATATCGAAATCTATAGGGATATCGAAATCGATAGGGATATCGAAATCCATAGGGATATCGAAATCCATAGGGATATCGAAATCCATAGGGATACCGAAATCGATACGGATATCGAAATCCATAGGGATATCGAAATCCATAGGGATATCGAAATCGATATGGATATCGAAATCCATAGGGATACCGAAATCGATATGGATATCGAAATCCATATGGATATCGAAATCCATAGGGATATCGAAATCCATAGGGATATCGAAATCGATATCGAAATCGATATGGATATCGAAATCCATATGGATATCGAAATCTATGATATCGAAATCGATATGGATATCGAAATCCATATGGATATCGAAATCCATAGGGATATCGAAATCGATATGGATATCGAAATCCATAGGGATATCGAAATCCATAGGGATATCGAAATCGATATGGATATCGAAATCCTTAGAGATACCGAAATCGATATGGATATTGAAATCCATATGGATATCGAAATCCATAGGGATATCGAAATAAATAGGGATATCGAAATCCATAGGGATATCGAAATCCATAGGGATATCGAAATCGATATGGATATCGAAATCCATAGGGATATCGAAATCGATAAGGATATCGAAATCCATATGGATATCGAAATCCATAGGGATATCGAAATCCATAGGGATATCGAAATCGATATGGATACCGAAATCTATATGGATACCGAAATTGATATGGATATCGAAATCCATAGGGATACCGAAATCGATAAGGATACCGAAATCCAAAGGGATATCGAAATCCATAGGGATATCGAAATAAATAGGGATATCGAAATCCATAGGGATATCGAAACCCATAGGGATATCGAAATCCATAGGGATATCGAAATCTATAGGGATATCGAAATCCATATGGATATCGAAATCGATATGGATATCGAAATCCATAGGGCTACCGAAATCGATAAGGATATCGAAATCGATATGGATATCGAAATCCATAGGGATATCGAAATCGATATGGATATCGAAATCGAAATGGATATAGAAATCCATAGGGATATCGAAATCGATAAGGATATCGAAATCCATAGGGATATCGAAATCCATAGGGATATCGAAATCCATAGGGATATCGAAATCGATATGAATATCGAAATCCATAGGGATATCGAAATCCATATGGATATAGAAATCCATAGGGATACCGAAATCGATTTGGATATCGAAATCCACATGGATATCGAAATCCATAGGGATATCGAAATCCATATGGATATCGAAATCGATATGGATATCGAAATCGATATGGATATCGAAATCCATAGGGATATCGAAATCGATATGGATATCGAAATCCATAGGGATATCGAAATCGATATGGATGTCGAAATCCAAAGGGATATCGAAATCGATATGGATATCGAAATCCATAGGGATATCGAAATCGATATGGATATCGAAATCCATATGGATATCGAAATCCATAGGGATATCGAAATAAATAGGATATCGAAATCGATATGGATATCGAAATCCATAGGGATATCGAAATCGATATGGATATCGAAATCGATATGGATATCGAAATCCATAGGGATACCGAAATCGATATGGATATCGAAATCCATATGGATATCGAAATCCATAGGGATATCGAAATAAATAGGGATATCGAAATCCATAGGGATATCGAAATCGATATGGATATCGAAATCGATATGGATATCGAAATCCATAGGGATATCGAAATCGATATGGATATTGAAATCGATATGGACATCGAAATCCATAGGGATATCGAAATCGATATGGATACCGAAATCCATAAGGATATCGAAATCGAAATGGATATCGATATCGATATCGGTATCGAAATCGAAATGGATATCGAAATCCATAGGGATATCGAAATCCATAGCGATATCGAAATCCATAGGGATATCGAAATCCATAGGGATATCGAAATCTATAGGGATACCGAAATCGATACGGAAATCGAAATCCATAGGGATATCGAAATCAAAATGGATATCGAAATCGATATCGGTATCGAAATCCATATGGATATCGAAATCCATAGGGATATCGAAATCCATAGGGATATCGAAATCCATAGGGATACCGAAATCGATACAGAAATCGAAATCCATAGGGATATCGAAATCAAAATGGATATCGAAATCGATATCGGTATCGAAATCCATATGGATATCGAAATCCATAGGGATATCGAAATCCATAGGGATATCGAAATCCATAGGATGTCGATATGCATAAGGATACCGGAATCGCTATGGATATCGAAATCCATAGGGATATCGAAATCCATAGGGATATCGAAATCCATAGGGATATCGATATCCATAGGGATACCGAAATCGATATGGATATCGAAATCCAAAGGGATATCGAAATCCATAGGGATATCGAAATCGAAATAGATATCGAAATCAATATCGGTATCGAAATCCATATGGATATCGAAATCCTTAGGGATATCGAAATCCATAGGTATATCGAAATCCATAGGGATATCGAAATCCATAGGGATACCGAAATCGATATGGATATCGAAATCCATAGGGATACCGAAATTGATATGTATAAAGAAATCCAAACGGATATCGAAATCCAAAGGGATATCGAAATCGATATGGATATCAAAATCTATAGGGATATCGAAATCGATATGGATACAAAAATCGATAAGTAAATCGCAATCCATAGGGATACCGAAATTTATTTGGATATCGAAATCGATATGGATATCGAAATCTATAGGGATATCGAAATCGATATGGATACAAAAATCGATAAGTAAATCGCAATCCATAGGGATACCGAAATTGATTTGGATATTGAAATCGACATGGATATCGAAATCCATATGGATATTGAAATCCATGGGGATATCGAAATCCATAGGGATACCGAAATCGATACAGAAATCGAAATCCATAGGGATATCGAAATCCATGGGGATGTCGATATCCATAAGGATACCGAAATCGCTATGGATATCGAAATCCATAGGGATATCGAAATCCATAGTGATATCGAAATCCATAGGGATATCGAAATCCATAGGGATATCGATATCCATAGGGATACCTAAATCGATATGGATATCGAAATCCAAAGGGATATCGAAATCCATAGGGATATCGAAATCGAAATAGATATCGAAATCAATATCGGTATCGAAATCCATATGGATATCGAAATCCTTAGGAATATCGAAATCCATAGGTATATCGAAATCCATAGGGATATCGAAATCCATAGGGATACCGAAATCGATATGGATATCGAAATCCATAGGGATACCGAAATCGATACGGATATCGAAATCCATAGGGATATCGCAATCCATAGGGATATCGAAATCCATATGGATATCGAAATCCATAGGGATATCGAAATCCATAGGGATATCGAAATCCATAGGGATATCGAAATCGAAATGGATATCGAAATCAAAAGGGATATCGAAATCGAAATGGATATCGATATAGAAATCCATAGGGGTATCGAAATTGATATGGTTATCGAAATCCATAGGGATATCGAAAGCCATTGGGATATCGAAATCGATATAGATACCGAAATCGATATGGATATCGAAATCCATATGGATATAGAAATCCATAGGGATACCGAAATCGATATGGATATCGAAATCGAAACGGATATCGATATAGAAATCCTTAAGGCTACCGAAATCGATATGGATATCGAAATCCATAGGGATACCGAAATCGATACGGATATCGAAATCCATAGGGATATCGCAATCCATAGGGATATCGAAATCCATATGGATATCGAAATCCATAGGGATATCGAAATCCATAGGGATATCGAAATCCATATGGATATCGAAATCGAAATGGATATCGAAATCAAAAGGGATATCGAAATCGAAATGGATATCGATATAGAAATCCATATGGTTATCGAAATCCATAGGGATATCGAAAACCATTGGGATATCGAAATCGATTTAGATACCGAAATCGATATGGATATCGAAATCCATATGGATATAGAAATCCATAGGGATACCGAAATCGATATGGATATCGAAATCCATATGGATATCGAAATCCATATGGATATCGAAATCCATAGGGATATCGAAATCCATAGGGATATCGAAATCGATACGGATATTTAAATCGATATGGATACCGAAATTGATATGGATATCGAAATCCATACGGATGTCGAAATCCAAACGGATATCGAAATCGATATGGATATCGAAATCCATAGGGATATCGAAATCGAAATGGATATCGAAATTCATAGGGATATCGAAATCGATATGGATACCCAAATCGATAAGTAAATCGCAATCCATAGGGATATCGAAATCGATATGAATATTGAAATTGATATGGATATCGAAATCCATATGGATATTGAAATTCATAGGGGTATCGAAATCGATATGGATATCGAAATCCATATGGATACCGAAATCGATATGGATATTTAAATCGATATGTATACAGAAATTGATATGGATATCGAAATCCATACGGATATCGAAATCCATAGGGATATCGAAATCGATATGGATATCGAAATCCATATGGATATCGAAATCCATAGGGATATCGAAATCCATAGGGATATCGAAATCGATATGGATAACGAAATCCATATGGATATCGAAATCGATATGGATATCGAAATCGATATGGATATCGAAATCGATATGGATATCGAAATCCATATGGATATAGAAATCCATAGGGATACCGAAATCGATATGGATATCGAAATCCATATGGATATCGAAATCCATAGGGATATCGAAATCCATAGGGATATCGAAATCGATATGGATAACGAAATCCATATGGATACCGAAATCGATATGGATATTTAAATCGATATGGATACAGAAATTGATATGGATATCGAAATCCATACGGAAATCGAAATGCAAAGGGATATCGAAATCGATATGGATATCGAAATCCATAGGGATATCGAAATCCATAGGGATATCGAAATCGATATGGATATCGAAATCCATAGGGATATCGAAATCGATATGGATATTTAAATCGATATGGATACCGAAATTGATATGGATATCGAAATCCATAAGGATATCGAAATCCAAAGGGATATCGAAATCGATATGGATATCGAAATCCATAGAGATATCGAAATCGAAATGGATATCGATATAGAAATCCATAGGGGTATCGAAATTGATATGGTTATCGAAATCCATAGGGATATCGAAAACCATTGGTTTATCGAAATCGATATAGATACCGAAATCGATATGGATATCGAAATCCATATGGATATAGAAATCCATAGGGATACCGAAATCGATACGGATATCGAAATCCATATGGATATCGAAATCCATAGGGATATCGAAATCCATAGGGATATCGAAATCGATATGGATATCGAAATCCATAGGGATATCGAAATCGATATGGATATTTAAATCGATATGGATACCGAAATTGATATGGATATCGAAATCCATACGGATATCGAAATCCATAGGGATATCGAAATCCAAAGGGATATCGAAATCGATATGGATATCGAAATCCATAGGGATATCGAAATCGAAATGGATATCGAAATCCATAGGGATATCGAAATCGATATGGATACCCAAATCGATAAGTAAATCGCAATCCATAGGGATATCGAAATCGATATGAATATTGAAATTGATATGGATATCGAAATCCATATGGATATCGAAATCCATAGGGATATCGAAATCCATAGGGATATCGAAATCGATATGGATATCGAAATCCATATGGATACCGAAATCGATATGGATATTTAAATCGATATGTATACAGAAATTGATATGGATATCGAAATCCATACGGATATCGAAATCCAAAGGGATATCGAAATCGATATGGATATCGAAATCCATATGGATATCGAAATCCATAGGGATATCGAAATCAATAGGGATATCGAAATCGATATGGATAACGAAATCCATTGGGATATCGAAATCGATATAGATACCGAAATCGATATGGATATGGAAATCCATATGGATATAGAAATCCATAGGGATACCGAAATCGATATGGATATCGAAATCCATATGGATATCGAAAACCATATGGATATCGAAATCCATAGGGATATCCAAATCGATATGGATAACGAAATCCATAGGGATATCGAAATCGATATGGATATTTAAATCGATATGGATGCAGAAATTGATATGGATATCGAAATCCATACGGATATCGAAATCCAAAGGGATATCGAAATCCATAGGGATATCGAAATCGTAATGGATATCGAAATCCATAGGGATATCGAATTCGATATGGATAACGAAATCCATAGGGATATCGAAATCGATATGGTTATTTAAATCGATATGGATGCAGAAATTGATATGGATATCGAAATCCATACGGATATCGAAATCCAAAGGGATATCGAAATCGATATGGATATCGAAATCCATAGGGATATCGAAATCGTAATGGATATCGAAATCCATAGGGATATCGAAATCGATATGGATAACGAAGTCCATAGGGATATCGAAATCGATATGGATATTTAAATCGATATGGATGCAGAAATTGATATGGATATGGAAATCCATACGGATATCGAAATCCAAAGGGATATCGAAATCCATATGGATATTGAAATTCATAGGGATACCGAAATCGATATGGATATCGAAATCCATATGGATATCGAAATCCATATGGATATCGAAATCCATATGGATATCGAAATCCATAGGGATATCGAAATCCATAGGGATATCGAAATCGATATGGATAACGAAATCCATAGGGATATCGAAATCGATATGGATATTTAAATCGATATGGATGCAGAAATTGATATGGATATCGAAATCCATACGGATATGGAAATCCAAAGGGATATCGAAATCGATATGGATATCGAAATCCATATGGATATCGAAATCCATAAGGATATCGAAATCCATAGGGATATCGAAATCGATATGGATAACGAAATCCATAGGGATATCGAAATCGATATGGATATTTAAATCGATATGGATACCGAAATTGATATGGATATCGAAATCCATACGGATATCGAAATCCAAAGGGATATCGAAATCGATATGGATATCGAAATCCATAGGGATATCGAAATCGAAATGAATATCGAAATCCATAGGGATATCGAAATCCATAGGGATATCGAAATCGATATGGATATCGAAATCCATAGGGATATCGAAATCGATATGGATATCGAAATCGATATGGATATCGAAATCGATATGGATATCGAAATCCATATGGATATCGAAATCCATAGGGATATCGAAATCCATATGGATATCGAAATCATAGGGATATCGAAATCGATATGGATATCGAAATCCATATGGATATCGAAATCGATATGGATATCGAAATCGATATGGATATCGAAATCGATATGGATATCGAAATCCATACGGATATCGAAATCGATATCGAAATCCATAGGGATATCGAAATCGATATGGATATCGAAATCCATATGGATATCGAAATCCATAGGGATATCGAAATCCATAGGGATATCGAAATCGATATGGATATCGAAATCCATATGGGATATCGAAATCGATATGGATATCGAAATCGATATGGATATCGAAATCGATATGGATATCGAAATCCATATGGATATCGAAATCCATAGGGATATCGAAATCGATATGGATATCGAAATCCATATGGATATCGAAATCGATATGGATATCGAAATCCATAGGGATATCGAAATCGATAGGGATATCGAAATCGATATGGATATCGAAATCCATATGGATATCGAAATCCATAGGGATATCGAAATCGATATGGATATCGAAATCCATATGGATATCGAAATCCATAGGGATATCGAAATCCATAGGGATATCGAAATCGATATGGATATCGAAATCCATAGGGATATCGAAATCGATATGGATATTGAAATCGATATGGATATCGAAATCCATATGGATATCGAAATCCATAGGGATATCGAAATCCATAGGGATATCGAAATCGATATGGATATCGAAATCCATAGGGATATCGAAATCGATATGGATATTTAAATCGATATGGATATCGAAATCGATATGGATATCGAAATCCATAGGGATATCGAAATCCATATGGATATCGAAATCCATAGGGATATCGAAATCCATAGGGATATCGAAATCGATAGGGATATCGAAATCGATATGGATATCGAAATCGATAGGGATATCGAAATCGATATGGATACCGAAATCTATATGGATATCGAAATCCATAGGGATATAGAAATCCATAGGGATATCGAAATCCATAGGGATATCGAAATATATATGGGTATTGAAATCCAAAAGGATATCGAAATCGATAGGGATATCGAAATCCATAGGGATATCGAAATCGATATGAATATCGAAATCCATAGGGATATCGAAATCGATATGGATATCGAAATCGATATGGATATCGGTATCGAAATGGATATCGAAGTCGATATGTATATCAAAATCCATATTGATATCGAAATCGATATAGATAACGAAATCTATAGGGATATCGAAATCGATATGGATATCGAAATCGATATGGATATCGAAATCGATATGTATATCGAAATCCATATTGATATCGAAATCGATATAGATAACGAAATCTATAGGGATATCGAAATCGATATGGATATCGAAATCGATATGGATATCGAAATCGATATGAATATCGAAATCCATAGGGATATCGAAATCGATATGGATATCGAAATCGAAATCCATAGGGATATCGAAATCCATATGGATATCGAAATCCATATGGATATCGAAATCCATAGGGATATCGAAATCCATATGGATATCGAAATCGATATGGATATCGAAATCGATATGGATATCGAAATCCATAGGGATATCGAAATCCATATGGATATCGAAATCCATAGGGATATCGAAATCGATATGGATATCGAAATCCATAGGGATATCGAAATCGATATGGATATCGAAATCGATATGGATATCGAAATCCATATGGATATCGAAATCCATATGGATATCGAAATCCATAAGGATATCGAAATCGATATGGATATCGAAATCCATAGGGATATCGAAATCGAAATGGATATCGATATGAAATCCATAGGGATATCGAAATCGATATGGATATCGAAATCCATAGGGATATCGAAATCCATAGGGATATCGAAATCGATATGGATATCGAAATCGATATGGATATCGAAATCCATATGGATATCGAAATCCATAGGGATATCGAAATCGATATGGATATCGAAATCCATATGGATATCGAAATCCATATGGATATCGAAATCCATAGGGATATCGAAATCGATATGGATATCGAAATCCATAGGGATATCGAAATCGATATGGATATCGAAATCGATATGGATATCGAAATCGATATGGATATCGAAATCGATATGGATATCGAAATCCATATGGATATCGAAATCCATAGGGATATCGAAATCGATATGGATATCGAAATCCATAGGGATATCGAAATCGATATGGATATCGAAATCCATAGGGATATCGAAATCGATATGGATATCGAAATCCATAGGGATATCGAAATCGATATGGATATTGAAATCGATATGGATATCGAAATTGATATGGATATCGAAATCCATATGGATATCGAAATCCATAGGGATATCGAAATCGATATGGATATCGAAATCCATAGGGATATCGAAATCGATATGGATATCGAAATCGATATGGATATCGAAATCGATATGGATATCGAAATCGATATGGATATCGAAATCCATAGGGATATCGAAATCGATATGGATATCGAAATCGATATGGATATCGAATATGGATATCGAAATCGATATGGATATCGAAATCGATATGGATATCGAAATCCATATGGATATCGAAATCCATATGGATATCGAAATCGATATGGATATCGAAATCCATAGGGATATCGAAATCGATATGGATATCGAAATCCATATGGATATCGAAATCCATAGGATATCGAAATCGATATGGATATCGAAATCGATATGGATATCGAAATCGATATGGATATCGAAATCCATATGGATATCGAAATCGATATGGATATCGAAATCCATATGGATATCGAAATCGATATGGATATCGAAATCGATATGGATATCGAAATCGATAGGGATATCGAAATCGATATGGATATCGAAATCCATATGGATATCGAAATCCATATGGATATCGAAATCGATATGGATATCGAAATCGATAGGGATATCGAAATCGATAGGGATATCGAAATCGATATGGATATCGAAATCGATATGGATATCGAAATCGATATGGATATCGAAATCCATAGGGATATCGAAATCCATATGGATATCGAAATCGATAGGGATATCGAAATCGATATGGATATCGAAATCGATATGGATATCGAAATCGATATGGATATCGAAATCGATATGGATATCGAAATCCATATGGATATCGAAATCCATATGGATATCGAAATCGATATGGATATCGAAATGATATCGATATGAATATCGAAATCGATATGGATATCGAAATCGATATGGATATCGAAATCGATATGGATATCGAAATCGATATGGATATCGAAATCGATATGGATATCGAAATCGATATGGATATCGAAATCGATATGGATATCGAAATCGATATGGATATCGAAATCCATAGGGATATCGAAATCGATATGGATATCGAAATCGATATGGATATCGAAATCGATATGGATATCGAAATCGATATGGATATCGAAATCGATATGGATATCGAAATCCATAGGGATATCGAAATCGATATGGATATCGAAATCGATATGGATATCGAAATCCATAGGGATATCGAAATCGATATGGATATCGAAATCGATATGGATATCGAAATCGATATGGATATCGAAATCCATAGGGATATCGAAATCGATATGGATATCGAAATCCATAGGGATATCGAAATCGATATGGATATCGAAATCGATAGGGATATCGAAATCGATATGGATATCGAAATCCATAGGGATATCGAAATCGATATGGATATCGGAATCCATAGGGATACGGAAATCGATATGGATATCGAAATCCATATGGATATCGAAATCCATAGGGATATCGAAGTCCATAGGGATATCGATATCGATATTTATACCGATATCGATACGGATATCGAAGTCCATAGAGATATCGAAATCGACATGGATATCGAAATCGATATGGATATAGAAATCCATAGGGATTCCGAAATCCATAGGGATATCGAAATCGATATGGATATCGAAATCCATAGGGATATCGAAATCGATATGGATATCGAAATCGATATGGATATCGAAATCCATATGGATATCGAAATCCATAGGGATATCGAAATCCATAGGGATATCGAAATCTATAGGGATATCGAAATCTATAGGGATATCGAAATCGATATGGATATCGAAATCCATAGGGATATCGAAATCGATATGGATATCGAAATCCATATGGATATCGAAATCGATATGGATATCGAAATCGATAGGGATATCGAAATCCATAGGGATATCGAAATCGATATGGATATCGAAATCGATATGGATATCGAAATCCATAGGGATATCGAAATCGATAGGATATCGAAATCGATATGGATATCGAAATCCATAGGGATATCGAAATCGATATGGATATCGAAATCCATATGGATATCGAAATCGAGGATATCGAAATCGATATAGATATCGAAATCGATATGGATATCGAAATCGATATGGATATCGAAATCCATAGGGATATCGAAATCCATAGGGATATCGAAATCGATATGGATATCGAAATCCATAGGGATATCGAAATCGATATGGGATATTGAAATCGATATGGATATCGAAATCGATATGGATATCGAAATCCATACGGATATCGAAATCCATAGGGATATCGAAATCGATATGGATATCGAAATCCATAGGGATATCGAAATCGATATGGATATCGAAATCCATAGGGATATCGAAATCGATATGGATATCGAAATCCATAGGGATATCGAAATCGATAGGGATATCGAAATCCATAGGGATATCGAAATCGATATGGATATCGAAATCCATAGGGATATCGAAAATCGATATGGATATCGAAATCGATATGGATATCGAAATCGATAGGGATATCGAAATCCATAGGGATATCGAAATCCATAGGGATATCGAAATCGATATGGATATCGAAATCCATAGGGATATCGAAATCGATATGGATATCGAAATCAATATGGATATCGAAATCGATATGGATATCGAAATCCATAGGGATATCGAAATCGATATGGATATCGAAATCGATATGGATATCGAAATCGATATGGATATCGAAATCGATATGGATATCGAAATCCATAGGGATATCGAAATCATATGGATATCGAAATCGAAATGGATATTGAAATCGATATGGATATCGAAATCGATATGGATATCGAAATCGATATGGATATCGAAATCCATATGGAAATCGAAATCGAGATATCGAAATCCATAGGGATATCGAAATCGATATGGATATCGAAATCGATACGGATATCGAAATCCATAGGGATATCGAAATCATATGGATATCGAAATCGATATGGATATCGAAATCGATAGGGATATCGAAATCGATATGGATATCGAAATCGATATGGATATCGAAATCGATATGGATATCGAAATCCATAGGGATATCGAAATCCATAGGGATATCGAAATCGATATGGATATCGAAATCCATAGGGATATCGAAATCCATAGGGATATCGAAATCGATAGGGATATCGAAATCGATATGGATATCGAAATCGATAGGGATATCGAAATCGATATGGATATCGAAATCGATATGGATATCGAAATCGATATGGATATCGAAATCGATATGGATATCGAAATCCATATGGATATCGAAATCGATATGGATATCGAAATCGATATGGATATCGAAATCCATATGAAGGATATCGAAATCCATAGGGATATCGAAATCGATAGGGATATCGAAATCGATATGGATATCGAAATCCATAGGGATATCGAAATCGATATGGATATCGAAATCGATATGGATATCGAAATCCATATGGATATCGAAATCGATATGGATATCGAAATCGATATGGATATCGAAATCGATATGGATATCGAAATCCATAGAGATATCGAAATCCAAATAGGGATATCGAAATCGATATGGATATCGAAATCCATAGGGATATCGAAATCGATATGGATATCGAAATCCATAGGGATATCGAAATCCATATGGATATCGAAATCCATAGGGATATCGAAATCGATATGGATATCGAAATCCATAGGGATATCGAAATCGATATGGATATCGAAATCCATATGGATATCGAAATCCATAGGGATATCGAAATCGATAGGGATATCGAAATCCATAGGGATATCGAAATCGATATGGATATCGAAATCGATATGGATATCGAAATCGATATGGATATCGAAATCCATATGGATATCGAAATCCATATGGATATCGAAATCCATAGGGATATCGAAATCGATATGGATATCGAAATCCATAGGGATATCGAAATCGATATGGATATCGAAATCGATATGGATATCGAAATCCATATGGATATCGAAATCGATATGGATATCGAAATCCATAGGGATATCGAAATCCATATGGATATCGAAATCGATATGGATATCGAAATCGATATGGATATCGAAATCGATATGGATATCGAAATCGATATGGATATCGAAATCCATATGGATATCGAAATCGATATGGATATCGAAATCGATATGGATATCGAAATCCATAGGGATATCGAAATCGATATGGATATCGAAATCCATAAGGGATATCGAAATCGATATGGATATCGAAATCGATATGGATATCGAAATCCATAGGGATATCGAAATCGATATGGATATCGAAATCGATATGGATATCGAAATCGATATGGATATCGAAATCCATATGGATATCGAAATCGATATGGATATCGAAATCCATATGGATATCGAAATCGATATGGATATCGAAATCATACGAAATCATATGGATATCGAAATCGATATGGATATCGAAATCCATATGGATATCGAAATCCATAGGGATATCGAAATCGATATGGATATCGAAATCGATATGGATATCGAAATCCATAAGGATATCGAAATCCATATGGATATCGAAATCGATATGGATATCGAAATCGATATGAAATGGATATCGAAATCCATAGGGATATCGAAATCGATATGGATATCGAAATCGATATGGATATCGAAATCAATAGGGAATATCGAAATCGATATGGATATCGAAATCCATATGGATATCGAAATCGATATGGATATCGAAATCGATATGGATATCGAAATCCATAGGGATATCGAAATCGATATGGATATCGAAATCGATATGGATATCGAAATCCATAGGGATATCGAAATCGATATGGATATCGAAATCGATATGGATATCGAAATCCATATGGATATCGAAATCCATAGGGATATCGAAATCGATATGGATATCGAAATCCATATGGATATCGAAATCGATATGGATATCGAAATCCGATATGGATATCGAAATCCATATGGATATCGAAATCGAATAGGGATATCGAAATCGATATGGATATCGAAATCCATATGGATATCGAAAATCGATATGGATATCGAAATCGATATGGATATCGAAATCCATAGGGATATCGAAATCGATATGGATATCGAAATCCATATGGATATCGAAATCCATAGGGATATCGAAATCGATATGGATATCGAAATCCATATGGATATCGAAATCGATATGGATATCGAAATCCATATGGATATCGAAATCCATGAGATATCGAAATCCATATGGATATCGATAATGGATATCGAAATCGATATGGATATCGAAATCGATATGGATATCGAAATCGATATGGATATCGAAATCGATATGAATATCGAAATCGATATGGATATCGAAATCGATATGAATATCGAAATCGATATGGATATCGAAATCGATATGGATATCGAAATCCATATGGATACCGAAATCGATATGGATATCGAAATCCATATGGATATCGAAATCGATATGGATATCGAAATCCATAGGGATATCGAAATCGATATGGATATCGAAATCCATATGGATATCGAAAATCCATATGGATATCGAAATCGATATGGATATCGAAATCCATAGGGATATCGAAATCGATATGGATATCCGAAATCGATATGGATATCGAAATCCATATGGATATCGAAATCGATATGGATATCGAAATCGATATGGATATCGAAATCCATATGGATATCGAAATCCATATGGATATCGAAATCCATATGGATATCGAAATCGATAGGGATATCGAAATCGATATGGATATCGAAATCCATAGGGATATCGAAATCGATATGGATATCGAAATCGATAGGGATATCGAAATCGATATGGATATCGAAATCGATATGGATATCGAAATCCATAGGGATATCGAAATCGATATGGATATCGAAATCCATATGGATATCGAAATCGATATGGATATCGAAATCGATATGGATATCGAAATCGATATGGATATCGAATGAAATCGATATGGATATCGAAATCCATAAGGATATCGAAATCCATAGGGATATCGAAATCCATAGGGATATCGAAATCCATAGGGATATCGAAATCGATAGGGATATCGAAATCGATATGGATATCGAAATCGATATGGATATCGAAATCGATATGGATATCGAAATCCATAGGGATATCGAAATCGATATGGATATCGAAATCAATAGGGATATCGAAATCGATATGGATATCGAAATCGAAATGGATATCGAAATCCATAGGGATATCGAAATTGATATGGATATCGAAATCCATAGGGATATCGAAATCGATATGGATATCGAAATCCATAGGGATATCGAAATCGATATGGATATCGAAATCCATATGGATATCGAAATCCATATGGATATCGAAATCCATATGGATATCGAAATCCATAGGGATATCGAAATCGATAGGGATATCGAAATCCATAGGGATATCGAAATCGATATGGATATCGAAATCGATATGGATATCGAAATCCATATGGATATCGAAATCCATAGGGATATCGAAATCGATATGGATATCGAAATCCATAGGGATATCGAAATCGATAGGGATATCGAAATCGATATGGATATCGAAATCCATAGGGATATCGAAATCCATATGGATATCGAAATCGATATGGATATCGAAATCCATAGGGATATCGAAATCGATATGGATATCGAAATCAATAGGGATATCGAAATCGATATGGATATCGAAATCGATATGGATATCGAAATCGATATGGATATCGAAATCGATATGGATATCGAAATCCATAGGGATATCGAAATCGATATGGATATCGAAATCCATATGGTATATCGAAATCCGAATAAATATGGATATCGAAATCCATATGGATATCGAAATCCATATGGATATCGAAATCGATATGGATATCGAAATCGATATGGATATCGAAATCGATATGGATATCGAAATCGATATGGATATCGAAATCCACAGGGATATCGAAATCATATGGATATCGAAATCGATATGGATATCGAAATCGATATGGATATCGAAATCGATAGGGATATCGAAATCGATATAGAATATCGAAATCGATAGGGATATCGAAATTGAAATGGATATCGAAATCCATAGGGATATCGAAATCGATAGGGATATCGAAATCGATATGGATATCGAAATCGATATGGATATCGAAATCGATATGGATATCGAAATCCACAGGGATATCGAAATCATATGGATATCGAAATCCATATGGATATCGAAATCGATATGGATATCGAAATCGATATGGATATCGAAATCGATATGGATATCGAAATCGATTGGATATCGAAATCGATATGGATATCGAAATCCATACAGATATCAAAATCGAATATGGATATCGAAATCGATATGGATATCGAAATCCATAGGGATATCGAAATCCATAGGATATCGAAATCGATACGGATACCGAAATCCATATGGATATTGAAATCCAAATGGATATCGAAATCCATAGGATATCGAAATCGAAATGGATATCGAAATCCATAGGGATATCGAAATCGATATGGATATTTAAATCGATATGGATATCGAAATCGATATGGATATCGAAATCCATAAGGATACGAAATCCAAAAGGATATCGAAACGATATGGATATCGAAATCAATAGAGATATCGAAATCGAACGGATATCGAAATCATATGGATATCAAAATCGATATGGATATCGAAATCCATGGGATATCGAAATCGATATGGATATCGAAATCCATATGGATATCGAAATCGATAATGGATATCGAAACCGATAGGGGATATCGAAATCCATATGGATATCGAAATCGATATGGATATGGAAATCCATAGGGATATCGAAATCGATATGGATATCGAAATCATGGATACGAAAAATATGGATACCGAAATCGATATGGATATCGAAATCGATATGGATATCGAAATCGATATGGATATCGAAATCGATATGGATATCGAAATCGATATGGATATCGAAATCGATATGGATATCGAAATCCATAGGGATATCGAAATCCATATGGATATCGAAATCCATAGGATATCGAAATCCATAGGGATATCGAAATCCATAGGGATATCGAAATCGATATGGATATTGAAATCGATATGGATATCGAAATCGATATGGATACCGAAATCGGTATGGATATCGAAATCCATATAGATATCGAAATCCATATGAATATCGAAATCGATATGGAGATCGAAATCCATAGGGATATCGAAATCGATATGGATATCGAATCCATAGGGATATCGAAATCGATATGGATATCGAATCCATAGGGATATCGAAATCGATATGGATACCGAAATCAATATGGATATCGAAATCCATAGGGATATCGAAATTCATAGGGGATATCGAAATCCATATGGATATCGAAATCCATATGGATATCGAAATCCATAGGGATATCGAAATCGATATGGATATCGAAATCCATAGGATATCGAAATCCGAGGGATATCGAAATCCATAGAGGATATCGAAATCGATATGGATATCGAAATCGATATGGATATCGAAATCCATAGGGATATCGAAATCGATATGGATATTGAAATCGATATGGATATCGAAATCGATATGGATACCGAAATCGGTATGGATATCGAAATCCATATAGATATCGAAATCCATATGAATATCGAAATCGATATGGAGATCGAAATCCATAGGGATATCGAAATCGATATGGATATCGAAATCGCTATGGATATCGAAATCCATATAGATATCGAAATCCATATGAATATCGAAATCGATATGGAGATCGAAATCCATAGGGATATCGAAATCGATATGGATATCGAATCCATAGGGATATCGAAATCGATATGGATACCGAAATCAATATGGATATCGAAATCCATAGGGATATCGAAATTGATATGGATATCGAAATCCATATGGATATCGAAATCCATATGGATATCGAAATCGATATGGATATCGAAATCCATAGGGATATCGAAATCCATAGGTATATCGAAATCGATATGGATACCCAAATCCATAGGGATATCGAAACCATAGGGATATCGATACGATATGGATATCGAAATCGATATGGATATCGAAATCCATAGGGATATCGAAATCGATAGGGATACCGAAATCCATAGGATATCGAAATCGAAATAAATACCAAAATCGATATGGATATCGAAATACATAGGGATACGAAAAACTATATGGATATCGAAATCCATAGGGATATCCAAAACCATATGGATAGCGAAATCGATAGGGATACAGAATTCTTTATGGGATATCGGAATCGATATGGATATCGAAACCATAGAGATATCAAAATCCATAGGGATATCGTAATCCATAGGATATCGAAATCCATAGGGATATCGAAAACCATAGGGATACCGAAATCGATATGGATATCGAAATCCAAAGGGATATCGAAATCGATATGGATATCGAAATCGATATGGATACAGAATTCTATAGGGATATTGAAATCGATATGGATATCGAAATCCATATGGATATCGAAATCGATACGGAAATCGAAATTCATAGGGATATCGAAATCAAAATGAATATCGAAATCAATATAGGTATCGAAATCCATATGGATATCGAAATCCATAGGGATATCGAAATCCATAGGGATATCGAAATCCATAGGGATACCGAAATCGCTATGGATATCGAACCATAGGGATATCGAAACCACAGTGTTATTGGTCGAAACTATAGGGATATCGAAATCTATAGATACCGAAATCGCTATGGATATCGAAATCCATAGAGATATCGAAATCCATAGGGATATCGAAATCCATAGGGATATCGAAAACCAAAAGGATATCCAAATCGATATGGATACCGAAATCGATATGGATATCGAAATCCAAAGGGATATCGAAATCGATATGGATATCGAAATCGATATGGATACAGAATTCTATAGGGATATTGAAATCGATATGGATATCGAAATCCATATGGATATCGAAATCGATACGGAAATCGAAATTCATAGGGATATCGAAATCAAAATGAATATCGAAATCAATATAGGTATCGAAATCCATATGGATATCGAAATCCATACGGATATCGAAATCGATATGGATATCGAAATCGATATGGATATCGAAATCGATATGGATATCGAAATCAATATGGATACCGTAATTGATATGGATATCGAAATCGATATGGATATCGAAATCGATGTGGATATCAAAATCGATATGGATATCGACATCGATATGGATATCGAAACCATACGGATATCGAACGATAAAGTGGATATCGAAATCGATATGGATATCGAAACGATGCTAGCTTAATATCGAAACCATGGGGATATCGAAATCGATATGGACATCGAAATCGATGGGATATCAAAATCGATATGATATCGATATCGATATGGATATCGAAACGAGATGCGATACTCCACGGGATCGATATGGGATATCGAAATAGAAACGGATATCGAATCGAA